>CATLJQ010000022.1:0-42794 GCA_949987655.1 Polymixis flavicincta | reverse complement strand
TTAGGTTAGGTTAGGTTAGGTTAGGTTAGGTTAGGTTAGGTTAGGTTAGGTTAGGTTAGGTTAGGTTAGGTTAGGTTAGGTTAGGTTAGGTTTTTTTTTTTTTTTTTTTTTTTTTTTTTTTTTTTTTTTTTTTTTTTTTTTTTGTTTTGGCAGGAGTGGGAAATCCTCATGGACACCCAGACTGCCTCACTAGTGACGCAGTCTGGGTAGTGCCGGACTCTTACCGGCTAAAACCCACTCCTGCCTTGCCAGTTAACCTCTGACATGATCAGAGCCTTTTTTAATAATTTAATTGTAATTGTGCTCTTTATTTCCTTCTTTCAACTTGTATAATGGGATGTTCGAGTTGTTCGTTTCTTTCAATATGCTAAAATTTTCTATCTATTTATTTCTTTTTGCCTTACTTTGCTAACATAACTTATGGCTTACAATACTAACACACTCTTATATCTATTATTTATTTATTTTTACTTTTTATGTTTTTATATGTTTTATCTTGTTTATTATACTTTGATTTATCTATACTATTCTTATCTATTATTTTATTTCACTATCTCTATTCTATGGCTATCTTAATATATGAACAATATATTATATAGTCATAATTTTATAATCTAACCTTATTATTTACTATTTTATTATATTTTTAACTAATTTAATGAGTACTATAATGCATACAAAAACAATGCAACTATCGACCCGAGCTATAACTGGCTTTTTCTGATTTAGGTACCGGTTGACGACCCTAGAACTCTGTAGTGACGTGGCACAGCTTCTTATGGTTGGGCTCACTAGTTTTATTTCGTCAAGATTTTCTGACCACAACGACAGATTTGGCTGCTTAAATTGGGCCAGTTTCTCATGAAACTGGCTCCAATTTGCTTTGATAAATTTAAAGCCTTTCTGGTCTAATCCCATCGTGTCTTCCACCTTTCTCCAGCAATCGGCCATAGTCAGCCTGTCCGGTGCGTAAACCGATACCTCGGCGCAGTTGATATGGTGCTGGTGCAGTATTTCAGCGATACAGATAGCTACAGACATGCCCTTAACAGTACGCTATCGACGCTCGGGCCAATGCGTCCCACTTCTTCCACACTGGGCATTCATTGCTGAAAGCGTTGTGGCTGCAGTTCCCCATCTTAGCTCTGGTACAGTTAATGCACACCGCTGCTTCGCCCAGCTCTCTGTCAGGGCAGTCTGCCCTAAGATGCGGTCCACCGCAGTGGCTGCATAAGTCGGCTGACTCCTTGCAGAACCGCTTCCCATGCCCGTAGCCCAAGCAGCGGGTGCACTGTATCAGAGGCGTCTGGTCTTCGACGCGTACCCTTTGGAGGTCGATACGGAGCTTCCCTCCTTCGATTGCTCTCCTCCAGATAGTGGGAGAAACAGTCAGCACCACGTGGCTCACAAGTGGGTTCCTTGTCTTCCTCCTATACCTTATTTTCATCCTTTCTGCCTCGTCGCCGAGGTCATGAAAGATCTCCCGGTTCTGATTCTTGAGGGCATTGACGATTTCCTCGTCAGTGTGTATCAACAGCACATCCCTCAGAATCAGAAGCGGGTCCCTGTTCGTCACTTCCTCGACGACGAGGTTTTCTCCGACCGCTTGTATTCTCTCCTTTATCTTTCTTCTTTCCTCCTTTGTTGAGCACCCCATAATTATCTTCCGGTCCTTTGCCTTCCTCACTCTCTCCACCTGTACCCAGCCCTCTTTAGCATCCACCGCTTTTCTTATCCTTTCGAGGACCTCCTCTCCCGTGTCGAAATCGTCCTTGGAGGAGACAACCACGGAGTGCAGCGTCGCACGCTCCAGGGCCTGTCCCCCGGTCTGGCACTTTTGCGCTGTCGCAACACCCGCATAGGTTGTTTCTCCGGCACTACGTTCATTCGCTAAAGCATCCCTAAGTTTTCCCACGCTTTCAGTGTTTTCCTGAATTAACAGGCTGTGCTGTTTTATTATATTGACAAGCTCGTCCTGCTTGGTGTTGATGTCAACATATGTGGGTTGGGAACATTCTCTGCTAATGAGGTCCGCTGCTGGTGTGACTGCAGGTACTGGTGTGGTGGATACCTTCCTCTGTTCGGACTCTTTGACTAGTTGATAAAGTCTATCGATTGCGCTGAGCACCTCTGTCTTAATTTCGGTTTTTAGATTGCGAGAGTTGCCCAAATGAAGCTTCGCTTTATTTAGGCAAGCTCTCGCCTCCGCCGTCAGGTTCGGGTACCTCAACTCGGGCTTATTTTTAGGTCCAACAGCGTCCGCGGAGGCTCGCCGCGTCCCAAGAGAGCAAGGGATCTTTTGTGCGACCGGCGGGGTTGCACCAGGTTTCGGGTTTGCCGGGGACTTTGCCTTGGGCTCTGTTTTCCCGGCCTCCCATTCCCCAATACTGCGTCTTACGCTTGGCTGCGAGGTCCCAGCTTTCTCTGCAGATCGCGGCGAGGCCCCGGGGACAAGCGAGCTCGCGGTTTGCTTGGCCGGCGTGCGGAACATAGCGGTGGCTTTGGTGAAAGTGAGGTTCATAGATACCTGTCAGAAGTCAATGGCGATACTTCTGTGTCCCTGTAAATGGGGGATACACAGAAAGCAACAATAAACTATAAAAACGTTAATACGTCGTCAAAAGGACGAACGACCGTCAGGTCAGTAAATTCTAATATATAATAGACTAATCAAACACTAAAGGTAAGTAAATATAAAAAAAAAAAAAATGTCAAAACTTCGTCAAAAACCAGATTCGTCCACCTAGCTAGTAGACAAAGGGTGGGTGGGCGGGGAAAATTTCTTCGCGTTTTCGTCAAAATTTCCACTCGGACGGTCTCGGGTGGCCTAAATATGAATTACTCAGCTGAAAACAGCATCAAAATGCGTCACCAGGAAGCAAAGTTATGACGATCCCAAGCAAACTTGATTCGCTTAGGTAAACTTTTATACCTAAAGTTCACGCAGAACAAACGAAAATTCTATGTTTTAAAGTGGCTATATACGCTAGGCGCACGGGCGAGGTGTCAAAAGATGCGTCTCCGCGCGGGCCAGCTAGCTACGGTGTCACTGAAACTTATGCTGAACAAAAATTTTGATTTTCCGATGAAAAACGTGAAATTCCACCGATAATTTGAACAAAACCAGGAACACTGTCTACCCCACAAGACTCGGACTCGCGCAACGCGCACCGGAATGCAGGTAAGGCAGGTAAGTATCTATTGAAACTAATTTAAACGGACTTTAATGGAAGAATTTTGATTTAAAAATAAAAATGTGTTTCTAGTACCAAAATTGAATGAATTTTCTATGTCTATAGGCGAAAAGAAAAATTTTTTCGCGTTTTGTCAAATATTTTTGATGGGATGGTCTCAGGTAGCCCAATTATGAATATAGTAGCTGAAAACAGCGTCAAATTACCTCACCGGGAAGCAAAGTTATATAGATTCTATGCAAACTTGGTTTGCTTAGGTAGAATTTGATGGCTACGAATTGTATAGAACAAAGAAAAATTCTAGGTATCTAAGTGGCTATATACGCTAGACGGACGGGCGAGGTGTCGAAAGACGCGTCTCCGCGCGAGCTAGCCAACTACGGTGTCACTGAAAATTATGCTGAACAAAAATTTTTGATTTTCCAATGAAAAACGTGAATTTTTACCGAAAATTTAACCAAAACCAGGACTACTGTCTACCCCACAAGACTCGGACTCGCGCAACGCGCACCGGAATGCAGGTAAGGCAGGTAAGTATCTATTGAAACTAATTTAAACGGACTTTAATGGAAGAATTTTGATTTAAAAATAAAAATGTGTTTCTAGTACCAAAATTGAATGAATTTTCTATGTCTATAGGCGAAAAGAAAAATTTTTTCGCGTTTTGTCAAATATTTTTGATGGGATGGTCTCAGGTAGCCCAATTATGAATATAGTAGCTGAAAACAGCGTCAAATTACCTCACCGGGAAGCAAAGTTATATATGGTTAGGTTAGGTTAGGTTAGGTTAGGTTAGGTTAGGTTAGGTTAGGTTAGGTTAGGTTAGGTTAGGTTAGGTTAGGTTAGGTTAGGTTAGGTTAGGTTAGGTTAGGTTAGGTTAGGTTAGGTTAGGTTAGGTTAGGTTAGGTTAGGTTCGGGGATCGCGGAAGACTTACTAGTTCCCGTGATCCCTGGCGTAAGTGAGAGACGGAACACCGGGGTGGTTTTAGTCAGTAAGAGTCTGACAGACCCCTCCGCCCTCCCCGGGGCGGAGGACATCCATGAGGATTTCCCCCCGTCATCAAAAAAAAAAAAAAAAAAAAAGGTTAGGTTAGGTTAGGTTAGGTTAGGTTGGGGTGCGGGCAGAAAACCTCCTCGTGTGCCTGACGGCTGCTCGTTCCTTTCGAATACGTTCGGGGGAAAGGGCAGTCGGATGGCCGGTGCATCCTGGGCACGGCCAATAGTCTTTCCACGTCGGAGAGGGTATTGTCTGTGGCGAATTTCTGCTTAGGGGGGAGCCTTAAGCTCCTGGGTCGGTCGATTTAGACCACCCTGCGGTCGTTTCTCCGCATGTCTGTCTGTCTGTTTCAAACAGAGGACATGGTGGAGAAACACAGGCGGCGCTCGTTGTGCACTCACCCTGCCAACGGGTTAGCAGCGGGGGATCCGATTCTCCCGCCTGCAACCGTCGAAATCGTAATCCGTAGCGGGATCATGGTCATGTTTTATGACTCGGGACGGGACGAGGATCTTGGCTTAATAGCCCGGATCACGAGGAAGATAACCTCTATAAAAAATTCCTCTAATACCAAGTTTTGGTGTGCGGCGAGGGTATGAATGACTGAGGAGTAGCGTCGTCTGCAGCTCCGTAGTTGCAGGTGGCGCATCAGTCGCAAGCACTCCCCCAGCCAGGGATTGGTGGACCCCCTGGTTGGGTTACAAATGTACACTTACCTAGGGACAGGGGGTTACCCTAGGTGGACTTTTTATATCCCCCATACTCGTGGGAATCTTATGGATTTAAACAATAAAAACAATCTTGAGCAGTTAGAGAGGGTGCCGATCGTGTTGGTCGATCGGAGGAGTGTGGGTGCGATGTCGGATTCCGACACCGCATCCGAGAGGATGGTGAGCGTGGCGAGCGTGAGCTCGGACCGCTCGCGGAAGGAAGGGAGTGTGTCCGGGCGACCCTCGAAGGGAAGGAGGAAGCGCTCGCCAGGCTCCCAGATTGAGGAGAACTCGCCGGCCGCTAAAGTGCCGACGGGCAGGAGCAGGCGAGGTCGCGCAGTGGCGAGCGGAGCATTTGCTCGTTTGCAGGAGCGCGGCGAGCGGGATCGCTCTATGTCGATATCCCGGACCGATACGCCTGCTCCGGAACAAAACGCGGAGAGCTCGGACTCCGGGGCCGACGATCCAGCCGAAACCAAGGCGAGCATGAGGTCGAAGTATATAAAGGCTTCGACCCACGATGTGGGCTTGGTGGACGCTGAGCGCCAGCTAAACCTGGCGAAGAGGGCGCAACTCCAGCAAGACCTGGAGGAGAGGGTAGCTGCCAGGGAGCACCAGGCGCAAACCGCCCGGTCGAGAGCCGGCTATGGTGCATCCTGTGTGCTATATGCCGACCACTCCCTGGCGGAACTGGAGCGCATGGCTCAGGAGGATAAAGAGGAGGTCCTGGAGGTTGCCTCAAAGTCCTCCAATTTGAAGGGGACCTTCCAGAAGTCCCTCAAATGCCGGGCCGCCAGTCTGCATGGCATTGTCATGGAGCTGGTGAAGCGGACGGCCACGGACGAGACGCGGCAGCTGCAGGCGAAAGTGGATCGCCTGCAGGCGGAAGTCAGCCAGCTACACCTGAAGCTGGCTGAGGCCACGGCTCGGCCTGCCCAATCGGTGGTAGGAGGCTCCTCCTCCTCCCCTTCCAACCTTGAGGATGTAATCCGAAAGGTTGTCATGGAGGAGAGGGCCTTCACTAGAGCCTGCTTCGCAGGCATCGAGGACCGGCTCTTGCCGGAAAAGCGGCTCCGCCCGCCGCTAGCGGCGGATAAGAGTCCACCACCGACGGAGCCGGAACCTGCGCCTCCAGCAGGCCCGGCATCGGGTGCGCACCCCCAGGCCCCGAAGCCCTCCAAGGGTAAGGGTAAGGGTAAGGGCAAGAGGAGCAAGAAGGCTCCTCAAACCCCTACCTCAAGCGCGGAGGGAGCATCTGGGTCGGCTGCCACTCCAGCAGTCCCCCAGAACTCACAGGAGGAAGACGCCTTTCTTCCCTCCACCACCCCGTCCAACCAGCCGTGGACGGAAGTGGTCAGGGGTGGAAAAGGGAAGGGAGGGAAGAAGGGGGAACAGTCGGCCCCCAAGCCCGCTGCGACTGCTCCTGCAGCCAATAGGGCTCCAGCCGGCGGGAGGAAGCTAGTTCCTCCCAAAACCGCGGCCGTCGTGGTGACCATCACCCCGGAGGCCGTGGAGCGCGGCGAGACGTACGAGTCCGTCCTAAGACGGGCTCGTACCAATGCCGATCCCTCCCGGCTGGGGATCAGCAAAATCGCATGCCGCCGAACCCTAACCGGGGCTCGAATTTTCGAGTTCTCGGGGGAACAGCGCGGCACAAATGCGGATCTCTTTGCAAAAAAGTTGCAAGAGGTCATCGCGGATGCGGCGACGGTCGTCAGACCTGTCAAGACCGCAACCTTGGAGGTGGCCGATCTAGACGACTCGGTCACCAAAGAGGATGTGGTGGCGGCCGTCGCAGCGGCCGGAGGCTGCGACGCTGGTGCGGTGAAAGGCGGAGCGATTAGGCTCGGCCGTCGCGGTATGGGCATCATCCGCATTGAGTGCCCAGTCGCCGCAGCCAGAGCTGTCCTTGCTGCGACCAAGGGACGGCTACTAGTAGGATTCAGCTCGGCTGTGGTCCGGTCACTTGAAGACCAGCCAATGCGCTGCTTCAAGTGCTTCGCGTTTGGCCACACCCGAGCCACGTGTCCCTCCAAATTTGACTGGGGAGACACGTGCTACCAATGCGGGCAAGAGGGACACAAGAGTGTCACCTGCCGCGCTGCCAAGCCACACTGCACGGCGTGTGCCTCCAGTGGCCGCCCTGCGGACCACAGGATGACGGGCAGGAGCTGCAAGCCCCCCGTGAGGAAGGGCAAAGTGCCGGCGCAGGTTCGCCCTGCTGCCACCACCGCCACCGTCGTCGCCGCTGCAGTTTCAGCGGCGGTAGCTGAGGAGGATCGTGCGATGTCGGAGTAATGGTTACGTCCGACTACCACATCATCCAGGCGAACACCAACCACTGCAGAGCGGCCCAGGACCTGGTAGTGCAGGTCATGGCCGAGTGGTTGGTGAACGTGGCGGTGGTCTCCGAGCCCTACTCGATCCCCGGCAGCTGGCTGGGTGATGAGGTCGGCTCGGTGGCACTAGCGGCGCGTTCTTCCACAGACTCCCCTCCACTCTCGCTATTAGAGAGGGGACCGGGATACGTGGCCGCCGTGTGGGGAGACTTAGCCCTTGTGGGCGTATATTTCTCCCCAAACCGGCCTCTTCAGGACTTTGAGAATTATCTTGGAGTCCTGGCTGCCGTGGTCGGCAGGGCGGCGCCGCGTCAGGTCTCCGTACTGGGAGACCTGAATGCCAAGTCGGTGACCTGGGGCAACCCGGCCACCGACGCACGCGGGCGGGCGGTGGAGATGTGGGCAGCCTCCTCCGGACTATCCCTCTTGAACAGAGGAAGCATCCAGACATGCGTGCGGCGTGGGGGTGGCTCAATAGTGGACGTCACTTTTGCCACCCCTGCGTTAGCCGCGCGCGTGTTGAACTGGCGGGTGGACCTGGCGGAGACCATGTCGGACCACCGCTACGTGCGGTTCGACATCTCCACCAGTGGCCCCGGACAGATGCGGCCCCGCTCGGGGCGATCACCGTTTCCGCGGTGGACCCTAACTCGCCTGGACAGGGAGGCAGCGGCGGAGGCGGCGTTCATCCAGGACTGGCTTTCGCCGCCTACTGCCGGCCTGGAAGTGGACGCCGCAGCGGGGCAACTGAGAGAGTCTCTGACCGAGGTATGCAACTCTAGCATGCCCCGGTCTCGCCGACCACCACCCAAACGTGCCGTTTACTGGTGGTCGGTGGAGCTGGCGGGGCTTCGAGCAGCGTGTGTGGAGGCGAGAAGGGCCTACACGCGGAGCCGGCGGCGGCTTCGTCGGGATCTGTCCAACGAGGACCACCTCTATGAGGTATACTTGGAGGCAAAAATGGTCCTCGATCGAGCCATCGCCAACGCCAGAGACTCGTCCAGAGCCGAGCTGCTGGAGGGTCTCGACAACGACCCCTACGGGAGACCATATAAGGCGGCGCGCAAGAAGTTGCGCCCCTTTGGTCCCCCGGTTGCCGAGACCCTGGAGCCCTCATTTCTGGATGGGGTGGTTCAGTCCCTGTTCCCGTGCAGGGGCAACTTCACCCCGCCAGTGATGGACCCACCGCGGGGGACAGCCTCGCTAGACGAGGAAGAAGTGGAGGCCCCTCCTGTCACGGAGTCGGAACTTGGCGCGGCGATTCTCCATATCCGCGCCAAGAAGACAGCTCCTGGCCCTGACGGTGTTCCCGCAAGAGTGGTGGCGATCGCTGCCACTCAAATGGGGGAGAGGTTTCGGGACCTCTTCAGCGCATGCCTTGTGTCTGGAAGGTTCCCGAAACCATGGAAAGAGGGGCAGCTGTGCCTCCTTCGCAAGGAGGGCCGTCCAGCTGACTCCCCCTCGGCATACCGACCCATCGTTCTACTCGATGAGGTCGGCAAAATGTTCGAGGGAATAATCGCTGCTCGCCTAAAGGCCCATCTGCGGGATGTCGGGCCGGACTTGTCGGACGCTCAGTTCGGTTTCCGGGCTGAGCGTTCCACAGTGGACGCGCTGGCTTGCCTTAAGGGTCAGGTGAAGGAGGCGATGGAGGCGGGGGACGGATTGTTGGCTGTGTCATTCGACATTGCAAATGCTTTCAACTCCGTTCCCCACTCCACCATCCTAGAGGCGCTCCGATTCCACGGAGTACCTCGATACCTGCGCAATCTGCTGGCCAGCTACCTGGAGGATCGGGCGGTCCTCCTGGTAAATAGGACTGGCCAAGTCCGGCGGTACGCAGTTGAAGCCGGCGTTCCACAGGGGTCAGTCGTAGGACCTCTCCTCTGGAACATCGGCTATGATTGGCTCCTGCGGGGAACTCTCCTCCGAGGCACGAGTGTCGTTTGCTACGCGGATGACACTCTCCTCACCGCCCGGGGGGGGAGTTTCAGGGAGGCGGCCAGCCTGGCCTCGGCGGGCGGATCCTTGGTCGCAGGGAGGATCCGCCGCCTAGGTTTAACGGTGGCGCTGCACAAGACCGAGGCCGTGTTCTTCCACGGACCACGGCAGCGCCCCCCACCTGACGCCCACATCTTCGTGGAGGGCGTCAGAATTGCGGTCAAGTCCCAGATGAAATATCTGGGCCTTGTCCTTGACAGCAGGTGGCGCTTCGGTCCGCATTTTAGCGGGCTGTCGTCGCGCCTGCTGAAGACCGCGGGCGCGCTGTCATGGCTGCTTCCCAACTTGGGAGGGCCCAGCGCACGATGCCGGAAACTTTATGCCGGCATCTTGAAGAGTATGGCCCTCTACGGGGCCCCCATCTGGGAGGACTCCCTCCAGAGGAGGGAGAATGCCGCCGCCTTGCGGACACCCCAAAGGGCCATTGCCCAGCGGGCGGCGCGTGCCTACCGCACGGTGGGCTTTGCGGCGGCATGTGCTCTGGCCGGCACCCCTCCTTGGGAACTCGAGGCATGGGTGCTCGCCAGAGTATATGAATGGACGGCGGGGCGGAGGGCGAGAGGTGAACGCCCAGCCCCGGAAGAGCGGGAGGCCGTCCGGCGGGAGGCGAGGGACGCCATTGTTGTCCATTGGACGGCGGACCTTAACACCGCCGCCTTTGGCCGCCGAACACTCGACGCGATTGGGCCGGTCCTGCGAGACTGGCTCGAGCGGTCGCATGGCTTCCTCTCCTTCCGTCTCGTGCAGGTACTATCCGGACACGGTTGCTTCGGATCGTACCTGCACCGAATCGGGCGGGAGGAGACGCCGTCGTGCCACAACTGTGGTGCGGCGGAGGACACGGCGCAGCACACCCTCGAGGTGTGCCCGACGTGGTCCGAGCTGCGCCGCAGTCTCATTGCGGTGATCGGACCGGACCTCTCACTCCGCGGTTTGGTTACTGCCATGCTGGGGGATGAGAGGTCGTGGTCGGCGGTCGCCTCCTTCTGCGAATGCGTCATGACCCAGAAGGAGGATGCGGAGCGCGCGCGGGAGGACGATCCTAACGCGGCGTCGCTCCGAAGGCGGAGGAGGGGTCGAAGAAGACGTCAGTACGACAGTCATCTTCAACTCCTCCCAGGTGGAGGCCAGCAGGCAACGGGCGTGGGGGCAACCTTGCCTGTATTGCACAGGCCTCCACCAGTGTCGGACGGGAATGGCTAGGTTCCCGGCCATTCCCGTAGCCCCCCAGTTAGGGGGGCATGCGGGGCCCGCCAGCTAGGCGGGCATGCGCCGGGAGGGAAGTGGTAGCAAAGGTTGAGCCAGTTTCCCATGACCCTCCCATCACGGCGATGCGGGAATACTGAGTTTTTAGTGGGTATACTGTCACTCTGACAGGAGTCCCACATACCCCGTCTCACCCCCACGAGCGGGCATGCATAAAGCATTTTCTCAGCCAAAAAAAAAAAAAAAAAAAAAAAAAAGGTTAGGTTAGGTTAGGTTAGGTTAGGTTAGGTTAGGTTAGGTTAGGTTCCCGAATAGCTGTCGAGTCCACCATGAAGTATCTGGGATTGGTGCTCGACAGCCGGTGGGATTTCGGACCCCACTTCCAGCGGCTGGCGCCCAAGTTGTTGGGCGCGGCTGGGGCGCTGTCAACGCTGCTTCCCAATCTGGGGGGCCCGAGCGCCGCCTGTAGGCGGCTCTACGTGGGGATCGTGCGATCGATGGCCCTGTATGGGGCACCGATCTGGGCGGCTGACCTGACGGCCGGCAGCATCGCTGTCTTGCGGAAACCGCAGCGAGCTATGGCCGTCAGAGTCATCAGGGGGTATCGCACGATCTCCTACGAGGCGGCTTGCGTACTGGCCGGATCCCCACCGTGGGACCTCGAGGCGAAGGTACTCGCGTCGCTGCATCGGTGGCGCGAGGACTCGAGGGCGCGGGGCGAGTGGCTGACGCCGCGACATTTGGAGTTGCGTCGGTCACAGCTTCGCGCAGCCCTGGTGGCGGAATGGCGGGACAGGCTTTCACGCCCTACCGCCGGCTCCGCCACCATCGGGGCGATCCGGCCAGTGCTCGAGCGCTGGCTCGGGAGGAGGCACGGCTCCCTGTCGTTTCGGGTGACACAGGTGCTCTCGGGGCATGGTTGCTTCGGGAAGTACCTGTGTCGCATAAACAGGGAGCCGGACGCTCGGTGTCACCACTGCGTCGACTGTCGGGAGGACACGGCGTGGCACACGCTGGCAGAGTGTGCCGCTTGGACGGAGCCACGCCGTGCCCTCATCTCAGGAGTAGGCAGTGACCTGTCGCTGCCGGCCGTTGTCGACTCGATGGTCGACAGCAAGGAGTCCTGGGACGCGGTGGTGTCCTTCTGCGATACAGTCATTTCGCAGAAGGAGGCTGCGGAGAGGGAGCGGGAGATTGCTTCTGCTAACCCGATCCGCAGCAGACGCACCGGGCGTCGGCGGAGGGCGGACAACGCCCTCTTCCAGCCCCCCTGAATGGGTCCAGGGGCGACGGACTGGGGAATCCGTCGCCCCCTACTTCTTAGGACCCGAGATGGTGGCGCGTAGTGTTCCACGCGCGCCTCTCATTGATGTGGGGGGGAGTTTAACACCTCACTCCCCCCCTATCGCGAGGTGGCCCGCATAGGCGGGCCGGCACTAGTCGGGGATCGCGGAAGACTTACTAGTTCCCGTGATCCCCGGCGTAAGTGAGAGATGGAACACCGGGGTGGTTTTAGTCAGTAAGAGTCTGACAGACCCCTTCGCCCTCCCCGGGGCGGAGGACATCCATGAGGATTTCCCCCCGTAATCAAAAAAAAAAAAAAAAAAAAAGGTTAGGTTAGGTTAGGTTAGGTTAGGTTCCCAATCTGGGGGGCCCGAGCGCAGCCTGTAGGCGGCTCTACGTGGGGATCGTGCGATCGATGGCCCTGTATGGGGCCCCGATCTGGGCGGCTGACCTGACGGCCGGCAGCATCGCTGTCTTGCGGAAACCGCAGCGAGCTATGGCCGTCAGAGTCATCAGGGGATATCGCACGATCTCCTACGAGGCGGCTTGCGTACTGGCCGGATCCCCACCGTGGGACCTCGAGGCGAAGGTACTCGCGTCGCTGCATCGGTGGCGCGAGGACTCGAGGGCGCGGGGCGAGTGGCTGACGCCGCGACATTTGGAGTTGCGTCGGTCACAGCTTCGCGCAGCCCTGGTGGCGGAATGGCGGGACAGGCTTTCACGCCCTACCGCCGGCTCCGCCACCATCGGGGCGATCCGGCCAGTACTCGAGCGCTGGCTCGGGAGGAGGCACGGCTCCCTGTCGTTTCGGGTGACACAGGTGCTCTCGGGGCATGGTTGCTTCGGGAAGTACCTGTGTCGCATAAACAGGGAGCCGGACGCTCGGTGTCACCACTGCGTCGACTGTCGGGAGGACACGGCGTGGCACACGCTGGCAGAGTGTGCCGCTTGGACGGAGCCACGCCGTGCCCTCATCTCAGGAGTAGGCAGTGACCTGTCGCTGCCGGCCGTTGTCGACTCGATGGTCGACAGCGAGGAGTCCTGGGACGCGGTGGTGTCCTTCTGCGAGACAGTCATCTCACAGAAGGAGGCTGCGGAGAGGGAGCGGGAGATCGCTTCCGCTAACCCGATCCGCAGCAGACGCACCGGGCGTCGGCGGAGGGCGGACAACGCCCTCTTCCAGCCCCCCTAAATGGGTCCAGGGGCGACGGACTGGGGAATCCGTCGCCCCCTACTTCTTAGGACCCGAGATGGCGGCGCGTAGTGTTCCACGCGCGCCTCTCATTGATGTGGGGGGGGAGTTTAACACCTCACTCCCCCCCTATCGCGAGGTGGCCCGCATAGGCGGGCCGGCACTAGCCGGGGATCGCGGAAGACTTACTAGTTCCCGTGATCCTCGGCGTAAGTGAGAGACGGAACACCGGGGTGGTTTTAGTCAGTAAGAGTCTGACAGACCCCTCCGCCCTCCCCGGGGCGGAGGACATCCATGAGGATTTCCCCCCGTAATCAAAAAAAAAAAAAAAAAAAGGTTAGGTTAGGTTAGGTTAGGTTAGGTTAGGTTAGGTTAGGTTGGGGTGCGGGCAGAAAACCTCCTCGTGTGCCTGACGGCTGCTCGTTCCTTTCGAATACGTTCGGGGGAAAGGGCAGTCGGACGGCCGGTGCATCCTGGGCACGGCCAATAGTCTTTCCACGTCGGAGAGGGTATTGTCTGTGGCGAATTTCTGCGTGGGGGGGAGCTTATGCTCCTGGGTCGGTCGTTTAGACCGCCCTACGGTCGCTCACTCCCTCTTCTGCTTACAGAGGATGGGTTGAGTGGGCGTAGGACGTTTCTCCAAGGTGGAGAAACATGGGCGGCGCTCGTTGTGCACTTACCCTGCCAACGGGCAAGCAGCGGGGGATCTGATTCTCCCGACTGCAACCGTCGAAATCGTAATCCGTAACGAGATCATGGTCATGTTTTATGACTCGGAGCGGGACGAGGATCTTGGCTTAATCGCCCGGATCGCGAGGAAGATAACCTCTATAAAAAATTCCTCTAATACCAAGTTTTGGTGCGCGGCGAGGGTATGAATGGCTGAGGAGTAGTGTCATCTGCAGCTTCTTAGTTGCAGCTGGCGCATCAGTCTCAAGCGCACCCCCAGCCAGGGATTGGTGGACCCCCTGGTTGGGTTACAAATGTACACTTGCCTAGGGACAGGGGGTTACCCTAGGTGGACTTGTTATATCCCCCATACTCGTGGGAATCATATGGATATACCTTTAAAAATAACTTGTGAGAAGTCGCCGATCGTTTTGATCGAGCGGATGAGTGTGGGTGCTATGTCGGATTCCGACACTGCATCCGAAAAGATGGCGAGTGCGGCGAGCGTTAGTTCGCAGCGCTCGCGGGCTACGGAGGGGATGACTTCCCCAAAAGGAAGGAGAAAGCGCTCGCCACGCTCCCATAGCGTGGAAATGCCGGCCGCTAAGGTGGCAACGGGCGGAAGTGGGCGAGGTCGCGCAGTGGCAAGCCGAACATCTGCTCGTTTGTCGGAGTGCGGTGGGCGGTCTGGGTCGAAATCCCGACCTGATACGCCGGCTCCGTTGGAGCATGCGGCGAGCGTCGAGAGTGTGGGCAGTGACTCCGGGCCCGCATTCTCAGACGTCGGTGAGGGCTTGCTGCTGCCCTCAAATAAGGCGGAGGCCAATGCGGCTAAGCGGGCGCAGAGAAAGGCCAGAGCGGCTGACGAGGTTGAAGAGTTGGCCCGTCAGCTGCGGGAGCGGCGCTCAGCCCGGATGGCTGCCGGGGGGAGCCCATCGGCGGTGGCGCTCAGTCGCCAAGTTCTAGACGGCGTCAGCGTTGTCCTTCAGGTTGCCACTAAATCCGGCAACTTGAAGGGCACGTTCACGCGCGCTCTGAAGGAGGCAGCTGACGGCATCAAAGAGGCCGTCGAGGTCCTCCAGAGTCGCTCGAGCACGGAGGAGACGACGAAGCTGTGGGCTGAGAACCGCCGTCTCCAAGCCGAGCTGGAGGACCTCAAGCGGCAGTTTGCCGCCCAGAGGGCAGTTCCCGCAGCCACCCAATCGGCGGTCCCGCCACCGGCTCCATCAATGGCCCCATCATCGGTCCCTGCACTTGCGGATGCGGAGATCGAGAAGATCGCTCGCATCTGCATGATGCAGTGCGGGCAGATGGTGGGGGCCCGGATAGAGGCAATAGAGGGGAGGCTCCTCCCTGCCGAAATTCTGCGCCCACCGCTTGCTGCGGATGCGCGGAAGTCGGCTGAACCCGCCAAATCGGGGCCGACGACTGTGGCTGCTGAGACAAGCAGGCCCGGAAAGGAAACCAGCAAGCCCAAGAAGGCCAAGGCCAAGCCTGCGCCCATTGCCCAGACGGCCGGTCCCCCGGCGACCGCTCCCGGGCCGTCCACGGAGGCCTGGACAACGGTCGTAAAGGGGGGCCGTAAGAAGAAGAGGGCAACACCACCTGCACCCGTTAAGGCACCTGCACCGGTTGCGCAGAAGAGCCAGAGGCCGCCTAGACCCAGAGCCCCACGCTCCGCGGCTGTAGTTATAACACTGCAGCCCGGAGCCGTCGAAAGGGGCGTCTCGTATAAGGCGGTCCTATTAGAGGCCAAAGCCAAAGTCGCGCTCCCCGAACTTGGCATATCGTCCGGCCTAAGATGTAGGCCGGCGATTACGGGGGCGCGGCTGCTGGAGGTGCCGGGTGCTTCGAGCGGCGAGAAGGCGGACATTCTGGCCGCCAAGCTGAGGGAGGTCCTCAACCCAGAGGACGTTCGAGTGTCCAGGCCGATAAAGACCGCTGAGCTGCGAGTCGACGGCCTGGACGACTCCACCACCCCGGCTGAGGTTGTGGCGGCCATTGCCAGAACCGGAGGATGTCCGCCTGATGATGTGCGGGTGGGCGAGATTCGCACTGACGCTTCCGGGCTCGGGGTCGTTTGGGTGCGGTGCCCAGTGGCGGCGGGCAATAAAATTGCTGATGGTGGACGACTCTTGGTCGGGTGGGTTGCAGCAAGGGTCAAACTGCTGCAACCCAGGGCGCTGCGGTGCTATCGGTGCCTGGACATTGGGCATGTCCGGGCGAGGTGCACCGCTGCTATAGACCGCAGCGAGCAATGTTTTCGCTGCGGTCTACCCGGCCATAAATCCGCCCAGTGCACAGCGGCACCAAACTGCAGCCTCTGTACAGCTGCAGGGAGGCCCGCTGGGCACAGGGCGGGTGGAAGAGCTTGTGGCGCACCCACCACAAAGAAGAAGAGAAGGAGAGGCACCAAGGCTGCCGGGGGCTCTTTACCCCCCCCTCAGCCTGGGTGCCCTACGGCCGACTCCCGGCCCAGTGATGGTGCGGAAATGGACTGCGCTTAATGGCGCCTTACCATTTCCTCCAGGGCAACATCAACCACGCTGCCAGAGCTCAGGATCTATTGATCCAGAGCATGGCAGAGTGGTCGATTGACGTGGCTGTGGTCGCCGAGCCGTATTTTGTCCCCCCCAGGGATAACTGGGTGGGAGACCTAGACGGCTTGGTGGCCATCATCGGCAGGGCTCTCGTCAACCCGTCCCGAGGTCGCGGTTGGGTGGCCGCCCTCGCGGACGGCATTGGCATTGTTGGAGCGTATTTCTCGCCCAACAAGAGCCTCGCCGACTTCGAGAACTTCCTTGTCGAGTTGGGGGCCGTCGTAGGCCGACTCCACCCTCGCCCCGTGCTGTTACTAGGAGATCTCAACGCCAAGTCTTCGGCGTGGGGATCTCCGGTGACCGATGCTAGGGGTGAGGTGTTGGAGGAGTGGGTGGTCACGACTGGCCTGGTCGTCCTAAACCGGGGCTCGGTATACACGTGCGTGCGGCAGCGGGGCGGTTCGATCGTAGACGTATCGTTCGCTAGCCCTGCTGTCGCGAGCCTTGTCCGCGACTGGCGTGTCGCCGTGGAGGTGGAGACGTTGTCGGATCACAGATATATCCGCTTCGACGTCTCTGCCCAGACCACTGGCGGCCGCAGGCCATCGGCCCCGCGAACGGACGGCCCGCGCTGGGCGCGTAAGCGCATCGACAGGGAAGTTCTCGAGGAGGCCGCTGTTGTCCAGGCCTGGAACCGGGAGTCGGCGACGGTTGGACCCGTCGACGTCGAAGAGGAGGCGCTGTGGTTTCGCGGGGCGATGACGCAAATCAGCGACGCGTCCATGCCCCGCGTCCACACGCAATCAGGAAGGCGCCAGGTGTACTGGTGGTCTGCCGAGATCGCTCGACTACGTGTAGAGTGCGTGGCGGTCAGACGCCAGTACACCCGATACCGGAGGCGACGTCGTCGGGTCCCTGACGAAGAAGCCGCGCTGTATGAGGTGTACCGCGCGGCTAAGGAGGCTCTGTGGCTGGCCATCGGCGAAGCGAGGACGCGAGCCAGGGAGGAGATGTTGGAGACTCTCGACGGAGATCCGTGGGGGCGCCCGTATCGTGCGGTTCGAGGGAAACTTCGAGCCGCGGCGCCTCCACTCACGGAGAGTCTCCAACCCGAGCTGTTGGAAGATGTGGTCGCAGCGCTCTTCCCGGCTAGAGCGGAGCACACTCCGCCGCCGATGGCTTTGCCCACAGCCGCAGAGCCTACCGAAGAGGTCGCCATCAGCGTCCCAGAGGTGACACAGCCAGAGATGAGGGCGGCCGTGATACGGCTCCGGGCCAAGAACGTGGCTCCGGGGCCCGATGGTATTCACGGCATAGTGCTAGCCCTCGCTCTGAAGGAGCTAGAGCCCCAACTGAGAGGACTCTACACCGCGTGCCTTGAGCAGGGCCAGTTTCCCACTTTGTGGAAATCTGGTCGTCTGGTCCTGCTCAAGAAGGTGGGGCGCCCCGCGGACTCGCCGTCCGCGTACAGGCCCATAGTGCTGCTCGACGAGGTGGGTAAGATGTTTGAGCGGATTATCGCCGCCCGCCTCGTCGGACACTTAAGCAGGGAGGGGCCTGACCTAGCCGAGAGCCAGTTCGGCTTTCGGCACGGGCGCTCCACCATCCACGCGATATCGCGGGTGAGAGTCCTGGCGGAGGAAGCTGTGTCCCGGGGCGGGGTGATGTTGGCGGTGTCCTTGGACATTTCCAACGCCTTCAACACCCTGCCCTGGAGCTGCATTCGGGAGGCACTGCGGTACCATCGGGTGCCCCCGTACCTCCGCCGCATCGTTGGGGCCTATCTGGCGGATAGGTGTGTCACCTACATGGGACGTGATGGCGGAAACCAGCGCCGCATGTCGTGCGGTGTTCCACAGGGTTCGGTCGTGGGACCGCTCCTGTGGAACATCGGGTACGACTGGGTGCTGAGGGGCGAGCTCCAGCCGGGCGTGGACCTTACGTGTTATGCAGATGACACGCTGGTCACGGCCCGGGGGAGCTCGTACAGGGAGGCAGCGTTGCTGGCGACGGCTGCGGTGTCACAGGTGGTGACCCGCATACGGCGTCTTGGCCTGGAGGTGGCCCTCAACAAGTCGGAGGCCATGGTCTTTCATGGCCCCCGGCGGGCGCCGCCGCCGGGATCACACATCGTGGTCGGGGGGTCCCGAATTGCTGTCGAGTCCACCATGAAGTATCTGGGATTGGTGCTCGACAGCCGGTGGGATTTCGGACCCCACTTCCAGCGGCTGGCGCCCAAGTTGTTGGGCGCGGCTGGGGCGCTGTCAACGCTGCTTCCCAATCTGGGGGGCCCGAGCGCCGCCTGTAGGCGGCTCTACGTGGGGATCGTGCGGTCGATGGCCCTGTATGGGGCCCCGATCTGGGCGGCTGACCTGACGGCCGGCAGCATCGCTGTCTTGCGGAAACCGCAGCGAGCTATGGCCGTCAGAGTCATCAGGGGGTATCGCACGATCTCCTACGAGGCGGCTTGCGTACTGGCCGGATCCCCACCGTGGGACCTCGAGGCGAAGGTACTCGCGTCGCTGCATCGGTGGCGCGAGGACTCGAGGGCGCGGGGCGAGTGGCTGACGCCGCGACATTTGGAGTTGCGTCGGTCACAGCTTCGCGCAGCCCTGGTGGCGGAATGGCGGGACAGGCTTTCACGCCCTACCGCCGGCTCCGCCACCATCGGGGCGATCCGGCCAGTACTCGAGCGCTGGCTCGGGAGGAGGCACGGCTCCCTGTCGTTTCGGGTGACACAGGTGCTCTCGGGGCATGGTTGCTTCGGGAAGTACCTGTGTCGCATAAACAGGGAGCCGGACGCTCGGTGTCACCACTGCGTCGACTGTCGGGAGGACACGGCGTGGCACACGCTGGCAGAGTGTGCCGCTTGGACGGAGCCACGCCGTGCCCTCATCTCAGGAGTAGGCAGTGATCTGTCGCTGCCGGCCGTTGTCGACTCGATGGTCGACAGCGAGGAGTCCTGGGACGCGGTGGTGTCCTTCTGCGAAACAGTCATTTCGCAGAAGGAGGCTGCGGAGAGGGAGCGGGAGATTGCTTCAGCTAACCCGATCCGCAGCAGACGCACCGGGCGTCGGCGGAGGGCGGACAACGCCCTCTTCCAGCCCCCCTAAATGGGTCCAGGGGCGACGGACTGGGGAATCCGTCGCCCCCTACTTCTTAGGACCCGAGATGGCGGCGCGTAGTGTTCCACGCGCGCCTCTCTTTGATGTGGGGGGGAGTTTAACACCTCACTCCCCCCTATCGCGAGGTGGCCCGCATAGGCGGGCCGGCACTAGTCGGGGATCGCGGAAGACTCAATAGTTCCCGTGATCCCCGGTGTACGTGAGAGACGGAACACCGGGGTGGTTTTAGTCAGTAAGAGTCTGACAGACCCCTCCGCCCTCCCCGGGGCGGAGGACATCCATGAGGATTTCCCCCCGTCATCAAAAAAAAAAAAAAAAAGGTTAGGTTAGGTTAGGTTAGGTTAGGTTAGGTTAGGTTGCTTCAGCTAACCCGATCCGCAGCAGACGCACCGGGCGTCGGCGGAGGGCGGACAACGCCCTCTTCCAGCCCCCCTAAATGGGTCCAGGGGCGACGGACTGGGGAATCCGTCGCCCCCTACTTCTTAGGACCCGAGATGGCGGCGCATAGTGTTCCACGCGCGCCTCTCATTGATGTGGGGGGGAGTTTAACACCTCACTCCCCCCTATCGCGAGGTGGCCCGCATTGGCGGGCCGGCACTAGTCGGGGATCGCGGAAGACTTACTAGTTCCCGTGATCCCCGGCGTAAGTGAGAGACGGAACACCGGGGTGGTTTTAGTCAGTAAGAGTCTGACAGACCCCTCCGCCCTCCCCGGGGCGGAGGACATCCATGAGGATTTCCCCCCGTAATCAAAAAAAAAAAAAAAAGGTTAGGTTAGGTTAGGTTAGGTTGGGGTGCGGGCAGAAAACCTCCTCGTGTGCCTGACGGCTGCTCGTTCCTTTCGAATACGTTCGGGGGAAAGGGCAGTCGGACGGCCGGTGCATCCTGGGCACGGCCAATAGTCTTTCCACGTCGGAGAGGGTATTGTCTGTGGCGAATTTCTGCGTGGGGGGGAGCTTATGCTCCTGGGTCGGTCGTTTAGACCGCCCTACGGTCGCTCACTCCCTCTTCTGCTTACAGAGGATGGGTTGAGTGGGCGTAGGACGTTTCTCCAAGGTGGAGAAACATGGGCGGCGCTCGTTGTGCACTTACCCTGCCAACGGGCAAGCAGCGGGGGATCTGATTCTCCCGACTGCAACCGTCGAAATCGTAATCCGTAACGAGATCATGGTCATGTTTTATGACTCGGAGCGGGACGAGGATCTTGGCTTAATCGCCCGGATCGCGAGGAAGATAACCTCTATAAAAAATTCCTCTAATACCAAGTTTTGGTGCGCGGCGAGGGTATGAATGGCTGAGGAGTAGTGTCATCTGCAGCTTCTTAGTTGCAGCTGGCGCATCAGTCGCAAGCGCACCCCCAGCCAGGGATTGGTGGACCCCCTGGTTGGGTTACAAATGTACACTTGCCTAGGGACAGGGGGTTACCCTAGGTGGACTTGTTATATCCCCCATACTCGTGGGAATCATATGGATATACCTTTAAAAATAACTTGTGAGAAGTCGCCGATCGTTTTGATCGAGCGGATGAGTGTGGGTGCTATGTCGGATTCCGACACTGCATCCGAAAAGATGGCGAGTGCGGCGAGCGTTAGTTCGCAGCGCTCGCGGGCTACGGAGGGGATGACTTCCCCAAAAGGAAGGAGAAAGCGCTCGCCACGCTCCCATAGCGTGGAAATGCCGGCCGCTAAGGTGGCAACGGGCGGAAGTGGGCGAGGTCGCGCAGTGGCAAGCCGAACATCTGCTCGTTTGTCGGAGTGCGGTGGGCGGTCTGGGTCGAAATCCCGACCTGATACGCCGGCTCCGTTGGAGCATGCGGCGAGCGTCGAGAGTGTGGGCAGTGACTCCGGGCCCGCATTCTCAGACGTCGGTGAGGGCTTGCTGCTGCCCTCAAATAAGGCGGAGGCCAATGCGGCTAAGCGGGCGCAGAGAAAGGCCAGAGCGGCTGACGAGGTTGAAGAGTTGGCCCGTCAGCTGCGGGAGCGGCGCTCAGCCCGGATGGCTGCCGGGGGGAGCCCATCGGCGGTGGCGCTCAGTCGCCAAGTTCTAGACGGCGTCAGCGTTGTCCTTCAGGTTGCCACTAAATCCGGCAACTTGAAGGGCACGTTCACGCGCGCTCTGAAGGAGGCAGCTGACGGCATCAAAGAGGCCGTCGAGGTCCTCCAGAGTCGCTCGAGCACGGAGGAGACGACGAAGCTGTGGGCTGAGAACCGCCGTCTCCAAGCCGAGCTGGAGGACCTCAAGCGGCAGTTTGCCGCCCAGAGGGCAGTTCCCGCAGCCACCCAATCGGCGGTCCCGCCACCGGCTCCATCAATGGCCCCATCATCGGTCCCTGCACTTGCGGATGCGGAGATCGAGAAGATCGCTCGCATCTGCATGATGCAGTGCGGGCAGATGGTGGGGGCCCGGATAGAGGCAATAGAGGGGAGGCTCCTCCCTGCCGAAATTCTGCGCCCACCGCTTGCTGCGGATGCGCGGAAGTCGGCTGAACCCGCCAAATCGGGGCCGACGACTGTGGCTGCTGAGACAAGCAGGTCCGGAAAGGAAACCAGCAAGCCCAAGAAGGCCAAGGCCAAGCCTGCGCCCATTGCCCAGACGGCCGGTCCCCCGGCGACCGCTCCCGGGCCGTCCACGGAGGCCTGGACAACGGTCGTAAAGGGGGGCCGTAAGAAGAAGAGGGCAACACCACCTGCACCCGTTAAGGCACCTGCACCGGTTGCGCAGAAGAGCCAGAGGCCGCCTAGACCCAGAGCCCCACGCTCCGCGGCTGTAGTTATAACACTGCAGCCCGGAGCCGTCGAAAGGGGCGTCTCGTATAAGGCGGTCCTATTAGAGGCCAAAGCCAAAGTCGCGCTCCCCGAACTTGGCATATCGTCCGGCCTAAGATGTAGGCCGGCGATTACGGGGGCGCGGCTGCTGGAGGTGCCGGGTGCTTCGAGCGGCGAGAAGGCGGACATTCTGGCCGCCAAGCTGAGGGAGGTCCTCAACCCAGAGGACGTTCGAGTGTCCAGGCCGATAAAGACCGCTGAGCTGCGAGTCGACGGCCTGGACGACTCCACCACCCCGGCTGAGGTTGTGGCGGCCATTGCCAGAACCGGAGGATGTCCGCCTGATGATGTGCGGGTGGGCGAGATTCGCACTGACGCTTCCGGGCTCGGGGTCGTTTGGGTGCGGTGCCCAGTGGCGGCGGGCAATAAAATTGCTGATGGTGGACGACTCTTGGTCGGGTGGGTTGCAGCAAGGGTCAAACTGCTGCAACCCAGGGCGCTGCGGTGCTATCGGTGCCTGGACATTGGGCATGTCCGGGCGAGGTGCACCGCTGCTATAGACCGCAGCGAGCAATGTTTTCGCTGCGGTCTACCCGGCCATAAATCCGCCCAGTGCACAGCGGCACCAAACTGCAGCCTCTGTACAGCTGCAGGGAGGCCCGCTGGGCACAGGGCGGGTGGAAGAGCTTGTGGCGCACCCACCACAAAGAAGAAGAGAAGGAGAGGCACCAAGGCTGCCGGGGGCTCTTTACCCCCCCCTCAGCCTGGGTGCCCTACGGCCGACTCCCGGCCCAGTGATGGTGCGGAAATGGACTGCGCTTAATGGCGCCTTACCATTTCCTCCAGGGCAACATCAACCACGCTGCCAGAGCTCAGGATCTATTGATCCAGAGCATGGCAGAGTGGTCGATTGACGTGGCTGTGGTCGCCGAGCCGTATTTTGTCCCCCCCAGGGATAACTGGGTGGGAGACCTAGACGGCTTGGTGGCCATCATCGGCAGGGCTCTCGTCAACCCGTCCCGAGGTCGCGGTTGGGTGGCCGCCCTCGCGGACGGCATTGGCATTGTTGGAGCGTATTTCTCGCCCAACAAGAGCCTCGCCGACTTCGAGAACTTCCTTGTCGAGTTGGGGGCCGTCGTAGGCCGACTCCACCCTCGCCCCGTGCTGTTACTAGGAGATCTCAACGCCAAGTCTTCGGCGTGGGGATCTCCGGTGACCGATGCTAGGGGTGAGGTGTTGGAGGAGTGGGTGGTCACGACTGGCCTGGTCGTCCTAAACCGGGGCTCGGTATACACGTGCGTGCGGCAGCGGGGCGGTTCGATCGTAGACGTATCGTTCGCTAGCCCTGCTGTCGCGAGCCTTGTCCGCGACTGGCGTGTCGCCGTGGAGGTGGAGACGTTGTCGGATCACAGATATATCCGCTTCGACGTCTCTGCCCAGACCACTGGCGGCCGCAGGCCATCGGCCCCGCGAACGGACGGCCCGCGCTGGGCGCGTAAGCGCATCGACAGGGAAGTTCTCGAGGAGGCCGCTGTTGTCCAGGCCTGGAACCGGGAGTCGGCGACGGTTGGACCCGTCGACGTCGAAGAGGAGGCGCTGTGGTTTCGCGGGGCGATGACGCAAATCAGCGACGCGTCCATGCCCCGCGTCCACACGCAATCAGGAAGGCGCCAGGTGTACTGGTGGTCTGCCGAGATCGCTCGACTACGTGTAGAGTGCGTGGCGGTCAGACGCCAGTACACCCGATACCGGAGGCGACGTCGTCGGGTCCCTGACGAAGAAGCCGCGCTGTATGAGGTGTACCGCGCGGCTAAGGAGGCTCTGTGGCTGGCCATCGGCGAAGCGAGGACGCGAGCCAGGGAGGAGATGTTGGAGACTCTCGACGGAGATCCGTGGGGGCGCCCGTATCGTGCGGTTCGAGGGAAACTTCGAGCCGCGGCGCCTCCACTCACGGAGAGTCTCCAACCCGAGCTGTTGGAAGATGTGGTCGCAGCGCTCTTCCCGGCTAGAGCGGAGCACACTCCGCCGCCGATGGCTTTGCCCACAGCCGCAGAGCCTACCGAAGAGGTCGCCATCAGCGTCCCAGAGGTGACACAGCCAGAGATGAGGGCGGCCGTGATACGGCTCCGGGCCAAGAACGTGGCTCCGGGGCCCGATGGTATTCACGGCATAGTGCTAGCCCTCGCTCTGAAGGAGCTAGAGCCCCAACTGAGAGGACTCTACACCGCGTGCCTTGAGCAGGGCCAGTTTCCCACTTTGTGGAAATCTGGTCGTCTGGTCCTGCTCAAGAAGGTGGGGCGCCCCGCGGACTCGCCGTCCGCGTACAGGCCCATAGTGCTGCTCGACGAGGTGGGTAAGATGTTTGAGCGGATTATCGCCGCCCGCCTCGTCGGACACTTAAGCAGGGAGGGGCCTGACCTAGCCGAGAGCCAGTTCGGCTTTCGGCACGGGCGCTCCACCATCCACGCGATATCGCGGGTGAGAGTCCTGGCGGAGGAAGCTGTGTCCCGGGGCGGGGTGATGTTGGCGGTGTCCTTGGACATTTCCAACGCCTTCAACACCCTGCCCTGGAGCTGCATTCGGGAGGCACTGCGGTACCATCGGGTGCCCCCGTACCTCCGCCGCATCGTTGGGGCCTATCTGGCGGATAGGTGTGTCACCTACATGGGACGTGATGGCGGAAACCAGCGCCGCATGTCGTGCGGTGTTCCACAGGGTTCGGTCGTGGGACCGCTCCTGTGGAACATCGGGTACGACTGGGTGCTGAGGGGCGAGCTCCAGCCGGGCGTGGACCTTACGTGTTATGCAGATGACACGCTGGTCACGGCCCGGGGGAGCTCGTACAGGGAGGCAGCGTTGCTGGCGACGGCTGCGGTGTCACAGGTGGTGACCCGCATACGGCGTCTTGGCCTGGAGGTGGCCCTCAACAAGTCGGAGGCCATGGTCTTTCATGGCCCCCGGCGGGCGCCGCCGCCGGGATCACACATCGTGGTCGGGGGGTCCCGAATTGCTGTCGAGTCCACCATGAAGTATCTGGGATTGGTGCTCGACAGCCGGTGGGATTTCGGACCCCACTTCCAGCGGCTGGCGCCCAAGTTGTTGGGCGCGGCTGGGGCGCTGTCAACGCTGCTTCCCAATCTGGGGGGCCCGAGCGCCGCCTGTAGGCGGCTCTACGTGGGGATCGTGCGGTCGATGGCCCTGTATGGGGCCCCGATCTGGGCGGCTGACCTGACGGCCGGCAGCATCGCTGTCTTGCGGAAACCGCAGCGAGCTATGGCCGTCAGAGTCATCAGGGGGTATCGCACGATCTCCTACGAGGCGGCTTGCGTACTGGCCGGATCCCCACCGTGGGACCTCGAGGCGAAGGTACTCGCGTCGCTGCATCGGTGGCGCGAGGACTCGAGGGCGCGGGGCGAGTGGCTGACGCCGCGACATTTGGAGTTGCGTCGGTCACAGCTTCGCGCAGCCCTGGTGGCGGAATGGCGGGACAGGCTTTCACGCCCTACCGCCGGCTCCGCCACCATCGGGGCGATCCGGCCAGTACTCGAGCGCTGGCTCGGCACGGCTCCCTGTCGTTTCGGGTGACACAGGTGCTCTCGGGGCATGGTTGCTTCGGGAAGTACCTGTGTCGCATAAACAGGGAGCCGGACGCTCGGTGTCACCACTGCGTCGACTGTCGGGAGGACACGGCGTGGCACACGCTGGCAGAGTGTGCCGCTTGGACGGAGCCACGCCGTGCCCTCATCTCAGGAGTAGGCAGTGATCTGTCGCTGCCGGCCGTTGTCGACTCGATGGTCGACAGCGAGGAGTCCTGGGACGCGGTGGTGTCCTTCTGCGAAACAGTCATTTCGCAGAAGGAGGCTGCGGAGAGGGAGCGGGAGATTGCTTCAGCTAACCCGATCCGCAGCAGACGCACCGGGCGTCGGCGGAGGGCGGACAACGCCCTCTTCCAGCCCCCCTAAATGGGTCCAGGGGCGACGGACTGGGGAATCCGTCGCCCCCTACTTCTTAGGACCCGAGATGGCGGCGCGTAGTGTTCCACGCGCGCCTCTCTTTGATGTGGGGGGGAGTTTAACACCTCACTCCCCCCTATCGCGAGGTGGCCCGCATAGGCGGGCCGGCACTAGTCGGGGATCGCGGAAGACTCAATAGTTCCCGTGATCCCCGGTGTACGTGAGAGACGGAACACCGGGGTGGTTTTAGTCAGTAAGAGTCTGACAGACCCCTCCGCCCTCCCCGGGGCGGAGGACATCCATGAGGATTTCCCCCCGTCATCAAAAAAAAAAAAAAAAAAAAAAGGTTAGGTTAGGTTAGGTTAGGTTAGGTTAGGTTAGGTTAGGTTAGGTTTTTTTTTTTTTTTTAAATGAAAGATTACCGCGGACATGGAGGTCCGCGCCCTTGTTTATATGTTTTATTTGTTTACAAGTTTTTTAATTTGGGTTTACAATTATTGTCCTCCTACAACGGACATGTTGTTACTATCTTAGAATACTAACTTAAATCTACGTGAGTCCATTCTCTTAAATATGTTTTTTTTTTTTTTTTTTTTTTTTTTTTTTTTTAATTTTACACATGCTCTTTTTTTTTTGTATTATGTTTGTATATACGATTAGTTTTTTATTTTTGATTTCAGGCATTACAATTTTTTCTTAAATGCTAATTATTCTACTACAGTTTGCTTTGTCTTGTTGTTATATTAATTCTTATTTTTACCATATTCTTATATTTAACATATTGTTATTTGACATTGTTTACGATCGGGTTAGGTTTGGTTAGGTTAGGTTTTTTAGGTTTTGGTTTGGGTTTGGATTGGGACTTGGTGGTGTTTAGTTATTTAGGTGAGGTTTGCTGACCAGGGACTTCGTTAGCCTGAGCAGAGCTTCCACAACGACTGAGTCTCGGTGCTGCATGGCCATCTTGAGATTGTAATCGATGACCATTTTAGTCGGCGCACCCATCGCTCTCTTCGCAAGGCGGCCCGTGGCGTCGTCGGCGTCGTCGGTGTTGTAGACGCAACTGACCTTATGTCTCGACACCGCCACTACCGCGTGGGAGATGCTGTCATGGATTTTGAGCCTCCTGGACTTGGTGTTAATGATGATGACGCTGTCGAAGGTCAACCCCTGAGCCTCGTGTATGGTCAACGTGCGCGACCCTTCGCCGGACCCATATCCCTGGCTCTTCAGAGAAGCTTTCTCCCCTTGAGTATGGACCAGGAACAGGGTGTTTTGGGCGGTGCTCGGTATTTGCGCTCCCGTATAACCTTTCACCTTCAGGGAGTGGACCTCCGACAGCGACGACTTGGAGGAGAATATACCGGGGTATATCTCACTGAGTACGAAAGCCACGTCCATCGGATTGCGGTGTGTGCAGAGTAACTCCTGGGTGATGCCAGCCACCAAGTCCGGACGGGTATACCTTAACTCGAAAAGGTTCTGTCTGTCCAGAAATGGAAGCTGGTTTACGTCTCCGATGAGGACAATCTCGCTCGCTCCGGACAACTTTGCTGCCATGACTATAGCCCCAAAGTGGTTCATGAGAGCCTCGTCTACCGTAAGACGGTAGCATTTCTCTCGTGGTCTGAACCCGTTGGCTAAGATTGAGGCCATAGTGCGCACCTTTGTATTGACTTTGTCTCCTAAGCGGTGCGCTAGCTTTTCCCTGAGGTCTTTGGCAGCTTCGGTTGTCGTGGTGGCTATGACGTCCTTCCCCTCATCGAAGTGACTCACCACCCAAGTCGTCTTGCCGCATCCCGGAACCCCGTTGACCCACCTGATATTGGGTACCGCCCAAACTTCCTCTGATGCCGGGACATCTGAAGTTCCCAAAATGGTTTGTGCCATTTCGAGGATCTGATCGTCCGGCATGATTTTGGTACATTTGGCGGTAACCACTATCGGGTCGTCAATTGGTGTGCTGAATTTGAGTTTGCCCAGGCGTTCCGTCTCCTCTGCGTCCAGGGCCACGAACCCGCTCTTTGCGCTGTAGGCTACCATGTACGACCCCGTCATTTCCCCTTTGATAACTTGGGATGTGGCGTTGTCGTACACTGCCGCCTCTGATTCCTTGAGTAGTACACCCAGCAGTCCTTCTGTGTTCCTATGGAAGGTCTGCAGGATCTTCCTGCATGTCGCGAGATTGACCTCTCTGGTCGCTCTCACGATCGCTACGTACTCAAGGAAGGCGCTCTTCACGTGGTCCGTGGTGCCCGATTTTACTGCGAGGGTCGGCGGGCTGACTTGCCCTTTCTCCGCTCTTGTTGGTGTGGGCTTCTTAGGTGTTGGTTCTCTTGGTTGTTTTGCGAAGAACCTATTCACCGCTGTCTCCTGATCGGTTTGTGGTGATGCCCCGCTGGTGCTCGGAAGCAGTGCACTGAGGAAAGTACCGAAGGCTTTCAGGCGACTCCTCGACCGGGCCCATCCCTCCGGGCTTGTGGTCGTGCTCTGCTCCCTTGCGGCTTTTTCGGCGGCTGCCTTTCGCTGGGCCCTCTCAGATCCGCTTTGAGTGGTCGGGTTTGTTGTGGGGCTCGTCGCGCTGGCTGTTGGTCGTCTAGGGGCTTTGAGGAAACTCAGAGTTTCCCCTCTGTCCTCGTAGATGACTACCTCATGTTGCTCGGAGGCTTTTAGACAGCCAAAGCGGTCTGCAACGTCCCCTTTTTCCCCCTCTATCACCATCGCGTCGACGCTGATGGTGCGGGCTGTGACTGAGTCGTCTCCTGCCTCCCTGATCTTTTGAAGAAACGAGCTTGACTGGGCAAATGGGGTCTCCTCTCCCCACTCGAAAAGTGCGACCGTCTTTCCTTTGGATCGCACTAGACGGCATTGGTGAGAGGCTACTTCCACTCGAGGCAGTGCAGCATACTTGCTGCCTTTCATGCTCGTCTTGGTGGTACTTCCGTTGATCAAGGCGGCAAGGCCTGGTGATATTGGTATGCGGGCTCCAGCTCGGCTTGAACCTACACAGAAGCTTATGCCCAACTTTTCCCCTTCCCTGTTCATGAACAGGGCGACGCCTCGCAGTCTAACGCCTGGGACTCCGTCTCCTCCGCATGCTAGGAACTGCGTAATGGGCATGGTGCTAGGGACTGGATGTAGGGGGGCTTCCGCTACCGCTGCTGGTGTTGCTGGTACCGTTGGTGCTGTTTGTTGATTGGTGTTTACGTGAGTGGTTGGTATTGTGTCGAGTGTTGTTGTAGGTATTCGTGGTGGTCTGTTTTGTCTGGGCAAGGGTGCGTCCGTTTTGTTGGCCCCTATCGCGACCAGAGCGACTTTGCTCGCGAATGCCAAGAATGGTGTCCTGGTTACTGGCCTCTCCATGATGGTGTGGAGTGTGGACTGACTGAGCTGGGTTTCTAGCTTTACTTCCAGCTCCATTCTGTCATGATCGAATCTTGGACATTCGAAGAGCAAGTGCCAAACTGTTTCTTCGCAAGTGGGGTCACAGACGCACGATGGACTATCTTTGAGGTGGAATCGGTGGAGATACGCTGAGAATCCTCCGTGTCCTGTTAGGACTTGTACGTGGACTGGTGTGAGAACTGCGTCTCTAAGTGTCCTTTTCGCCGCTAGGACGTCTGGGAAGAACACTTTTGTGACCGCTCCAGTACTCGAGGATTCGTATCGCGCTTGCCACTTCCTGATAGTCTCCTCCCGTATCTTCCTCTTCACGAACGATACGGGGACCTTGCTGTATTCAGACGTTGTGTTTGTGAGTGCTGCCTCTTTTGCCAATTCGTCCGCTCTCTCATTCCCGGCTGTTCCCACATGGGCCCTGAGCCAGAAGAACCTCACTTCTCTGCCCTCCTCTCTGGTCTCGCGGACGCTTTTCTTAATTTGAAGTGCCAGGTGGTGAGTGACAGACGGTCTCCGCAGCAGGTCGAGTGACGATCTTGAGTCACTTAAGATGCTTACGGAGGCCGCCCTGGATTCTCTTGCCATCCTGACAGCTCTGAAGAGAGCGTACATTTCCGATTGGAAGACTGAGTTGTGGGGCTCTAGGCCGAAGGTGCTGAACTTTGACTCCTTCCCGTTTTCCCACCAAGTTAAGGCAGCGCCGACTTTCCCCTCTATCTTGCTGCCGTCGGTGTATATTTGGGGACCAATTACTTGGTGGGTTTCTAGAGTTTCAGGGGTCAAGTCCTCTAGGCATGCGTACTCAGTTGTTATGAGTAGCGATGGATGGGGATTTTGGGAGTGGGGCACGTTGCACTCCAGTTCACAGCCCTGCGGTATGAACTCTTGGGAATGGCCCTTTTTGATCTTAAAAAGGGTTGCGGCCTCAATTACCCGGAGGTCTAGGGGGAGTTGACCTGACAGAACAAGTGCCGATGTCAGAGATACCGTGCGGTATGCTTTGCAGATCTTCTGCGTGAAGCCCCTCTGCAGTGAGTCAAACTGATTCCTTGTCATCAGTTTCTCAGCTGCAGGGGCCCACGCGCTCGCTGCATACATCACGATGGGCTCTATCACCGACACGTATATCGTCCTAATGATCTCTCTGTTGAGACCCCAAGTCACCTTTGCGGCGCATGCCAGCTGCTTGTAGATGTCTGCCGCCTTTTTACAGGTAGCAGACACGTGCGCGTTGAAAGTGAGCTTAGAGTCTATTATGAGACCCAGCAGCTTTACCTGTTCGACCAGGTTCAGCCGTGTGCCCGACATGTAAAGTACCGGAATGTCGTACTTCAGTTTTTTTGTTAACACCATCGCGTTGGTCTTGTGCGCGGCGAAACGTAACTTTTGTTGGACGCCCCATTCCGATACGATGTCTAGCGTGCTATTGGCTGCTTGCTGCAGGGGGCCGGCTGTATGGTCCGAGAAAACTAAGACGACGTCGTCTGCGAAGGCTTGACAGTATACCCCTTTACTAGCCATCTTGTGTAGGAGCGAGTCTAGGATAAGGTTCCAAAACGTCGGACCGGCTATTGAGCCCTGGACGCATCCTTTTGTGGTACTCTTCTCACTAGTCGCTCTGGCATAGTTGACCTTGATGTTCCGGTCTTCCAGGTATGAAGCCACGAGAGCGTAGATGTTCGCGGGGCAGTTTTTGGCTACCATTTGTCGTTTGAGTGCTGGCCACCACGCGTTGTCGAAGGCCCCCTCTATGTCCAATGATATCAAAAGCACGATTTTTTTGGCTTTGATTTCGGCTCGTATATGGCCCATTAGTGCATAGAGGGCGTCTTCGGTTCCGCGCTGCGGCATGAATCCGTATTGGTTTGTGTTGAGTGTTGGGTGGAAGTGCCACTGCAGTCTGCCTACGAGGAGCTTCTCGACGATTTTTCCGAGGACCGAGAGCAGACCTATTGGCCTGTACGATTTCGGGCTGGTGTAGTCGTCCTTTCCTGGCTTGCGGAGGATGCACACGTGAGCGACTTTCCACTGCTTCGGGAAGTGTGACAGCGACAGGCATCTGTTGGCTATCGCTAGGAACGCCTCCCGATCGCAGTTTATTGCCGCAGTGCAGATGTCCGCCGTTAATCCGTCGGGACCGGGGGCTTTTTTTGGATTCTGATTCTGGAGAACCATTTCCAGCTCCGCGGTCGTGAAAGGAGGATCGTCAGCGGACAATCCTACTGGGTTCTTCTCCTCCGCCAGCTTCCTTAGGGTCACGTGGTGGGGCTGTTCGGCATCCGTTGAGTCGTCGGGGTAAAAGGTTTGTGCCAGAAGATCCGCTGACTGCTCGGGGCTGAGCGTCTCGCCTGCGGTATTTGTCAGGAGGGCGTCGTCCTGTCTTCTGGCTGTCTTCCTTATTACCCTGTAGATGCCGTCCCACATGCTCTCCCGGTCCTGCTTCGAGCAAAACTCCTTCCAGTTTGCTGTGGCCGCTTCCATTGCTTTTGTAGTGTATGTGGTTTTAGCCAGCACGTATTCCTGGATGGTGAAGTGTCTCCGACTTGCGGCTGCATTCCGGATCCTTCTCTTCTTTGTCAGCGCGTCTTTTTTGAGACGTTCTAGAGAAGGACTCCACCATGGGGGCTTGGCGTCGAATTTTGGGGACCCCAGCTTGGGGATCGCTTCCTCGCATGCGCGGTGGATGTTTGTGGTATACTCTGTGATGAGTGTCTCCAGTTCCTCTGGGTTCGAGACGCTCGAGACTCCGGCCGGCGTGATGGTACTGTCTGCCAGACGGGTCTTGAAGTGGGCGCTGAAGTCGGACCACTTGGCCTTCTTGGTGTTGTAGATGCGCGTCGAGATTGGCCTTAAGGGTTCCAAGGCCTTTTCTAAGCGCATCGAGAAGGTGATTGCGTTATGGTCCGATGTTGTCAGACTTCTTTCTACGCGCCACTCCTCGACCTTACCTAGCAGCGACAGGCTGCATGCCGTCACATCGACAATGCTTGTGCACCACCTGTCTCCTCTGTAGGTCTCGAAGGTTGGTGTTTGACCCGTATTGAGGATTTGGAGATCCCGCTCATTGAGGAAGGAGTTGTACGCTGCTCCTCGATGGTTTTCGGAGACACTTCCCCACCACTGGCTCCAGGCGTTCACGTCCCCTCCCACCAGGATGTTATTTGTTTGTAATTTATTAGTTTTTATTTGGATTTCGTTAAGGTAGGGTTCTATGTCCTGGTCACCCTCAAGGTAGACCGACAACACTCCGAGACTGAGCTGGCCCGCCTTCAGCAGGACGGCGGCGATGTTTTCGGTCACAAGCTGAGGGTCGCAGATGACCTCCAGGTTGTTTCCGAAAACAACGATCGCCGCTTTTACTGGTTTTTGGCGGTTCAGGCTGCACTGGATGACATGCGTACCGGGGTTCTGTTTCATCACACCTGTTCTTCCTACGTAGGGCTCTTGAACAAGTGCTACTGAAATTCCCCTTGCCTGCGCCACCATGTGCAGTTCTTCCGTTGCCAGCTTGGAGCGTTGGAGATTTACTTGGATGTACTTCAACCTTCCTGTCGGTCTGATTGCGTGTTGAGAGGTGACTGGTTGGATGGTGTGTGTAGTGTCATTGTCGCCCTTAGCAATAGGAAACGCGCGATCTCGCTATTCCATCCCATTTTTGGCGTTCCTGGCAGTCTTGGCTGAACGCTGTGTGTGCCAGGTCGCTGTCCACCCTGTTCGCTAGCTTGCAGTTTGCGCAAGTAGGCAGTTTGCCGTCGGCTCGTTTGAGGCAGTCCCGTGTGCTGTGCTGGCCACTGCAATAACTGCAGACTTCTTTTGCTGCCTTGCAGATGGACTTGTTGTGGCCATATCCAAGGCACTTTGTGCACTGGACGAGAGGGGACTGGTCCTCAATCGAGCATCGCTTGATGCCCACGTGGACTTTCTGCGCCTGTGTGTAGCCTTTCCAGAGCTCCGGGGAGAGCTCCAGTACAGGGTGGCACTCATGGGGGTTTCTCGCGCGCTTTCTGTACCGCACCCTTATTGTCTGTCCGTCCACAGCGACGTTTTGCAGAAGGTGCTTATTCTGCGCTTTCAGGAGATCAACAATCTCCCCGTCGCTGTAGCTGGACAGCACTCCTTTGATGCATACTAGGGGATTTTGGGGTTTTGGCTCCTGGACCTTGAGACCCGCGTTCGACTTGAATTGGCCCTTGATTATATTCAAGTCCGATTTACTCGCGCACCTCAGGACCACCTTCTGGTTTCGCGCTTTCCGGACTGTGTCGACACGGGCTCCGCTGGTTTTGAGGTCCAGGGCAGTCCTGATCCTCTCGATAACGTTATCCCCGGTGTGCTGGGGGTCCGTCGACGAGACGATCAGGGTATGGTTGGGTTGTGTGGGTGGTTTGGGTAAGCTAGCGGCCTGGGCGAAGGTTCTAGGTCCATGTTGTTGGACCGGTTGTCTGTCCGCTTTGCCCAGGTCCGCTACCCCTTTTTGTATGTTTTGCAGTGTTTTCTTGACCTCCCCGACTGCTAGTTCCGCTTCCAGATTCAGCGCCGGGGGCGCCTGGACAAGTGGTTCTTTATCTCGCAGTACGCGGAGGTCTGCGGAGACTATCTCCAACCTTTCTGAAATTGGTCTAAGGTGGTGCGTCATGTTTAGTGGTGTCTGTGGTGGTGGGGGGGATGCTACAGGCCTGTTGGCGATGGCCTGTATGCCTAGTTTTAGTGCCTCAATGGCCTCCTCAAATCGTGAGGTGGTGAGTAGGAGGCCCATCTCCCGGCTACTTGGGTCCGGGTCCGTATTTGAGGTGGCTGGGCGGGTGAGATCCTCCTTGAGCCTTTCCAGAGCCTTCCGGAGCACGTCCAGTTGGTTCGACACACTGGTTACGTTGTTGTCGAGGCGTGTGATGCTGACCCCCATTGTCTCCCAATTGGGGTCGCCCGGGGCCCTTGCTCCCTCCTTCCTGGTCTTCTCGTGCTCCTTCTGGTTCTTTTGGCTCGCGGTTGAGACCTCCTCCTTCACCTCCTTGATGCCTTTGAAGGCCTCAAGGGTTTCATGTCCCAGCCACTCCCGAATCCCTTTCGCCTCCTTTTTGGTGTCCGAGACGTCCGCTCTTATTAGAGACAGCTCGGTCTTCATTGTCATAAGCTCCCGTGTGTGAGCTCTCTCGACACGCACAAGCTCTTGTGCATGTCGAGAGCGCTCCTTCTCGAGGTTGTACTTATGACGTGATCTCGAGTCTGCCAGTGAAAGGGCCGTCTCGTACAGTCCTTGTAGGCACTCATGGGCGGTGGTCTTACACTCCCTCTTCATGTTCCCCGCCGCCTCCAGTGCGTCCTTCCCCTTCTGCAGCAGATCGTTTGCTTCTCTCGTGGCCAAGTCCATTTCCACCCCTGTACCCCTTCTCGGAGTTCTGTATAGGAGGCTGGGCCGTCCACTTCCGGGACGGTCGGCCTGGCTCACTGTCGAGGCCACCGAGCTTTCCTCGTCCGAATTGATCTGGTGGGGGGGGGAAATACCACATTGCTCCCAGTTGATGATAATTTCTGACACTCTCTTACTCTCCTCCGTCTGAGACGTCCCAGGCGCCGATGGCAGCGACGGAAGCATGCTCGTGTCGTCAGGTTCCGACGCTGCCTTCGGCGCCCGTGGTCCCTGCGATGGGTGGGCGGACTTATCCGAGTTTACGGATTTCGCAACGTTTTTTAAAACTTTTTCCCTAAGTGTTTTCGGGGCTTTTACGGCCTCCGTGGTCATTTTGCGGGATGAGGTCGATGTTCTGGAAGACATTATGAAGTTGTTTTTGGGGAGTGAAGGGTAGTTGTTACAGAAGAGTGGAATGTGTTTGATATTGTTGTGTTATATTACTTACTAACTATTGCTAGGTTTGCCTTTGTGTAGTGTTTTTTTTTTTTTTTTTTTGTGTAATGTGTTTTTTTTTTTTTTTTTTTTTTTTTCTTAAAACTATGTTATGTGAATGGACTCACTGGAAGGATCCGCTGATGGTCTGCGTCCGCTGTCCGGTGAGGAGTACGACAATTGCAGGCCTCGGATGTTCTGAGGCCTTTGTGCACGCTGGTGATGGTCCTCAGTGGATTTCTCCGGCGTGACTTGATAAGGTGCTTCTTTTCGGGATTGTGGCGGGGCCAAGTTGAAGAGGGTTTTACGTCCTTCAAAATGAGCCCAAGCTCGGGTTGCTAGCTCCAACAGGGGCTAAGTTACGCTGCGGGGGGGTGAGGTAGCCCCAAGGGGCTGGGGGGAGGGGGGGTGGGTTTCGCGGGGCGGCGTTGGGGGGTGTCGGGGGGGGGGGGGGGGTGTCGGGGGGGGGGGTGTTTCGTGGGGCGTCGATTAGGGGTGAGGGGGGGTGAGGGAGGGGGAGGGGGGGAGGGGGGGTGTCTCGTGTGACGACTATGTGGGTGAGGGGGGGTGAGGTAAGTAAGGGGGGGGGGCTGTCGTCTGGTGGGAGGGGTACCCTTTTACAGGTCTGGGGGGGTAATATGAAGGGGGGGGGGGGGGTAAATGCAAATGGGGGATTTTAAGGGGTATTATGGAAGAGGGGGTAAGGGCTTGAGGTCCCGAGTCGGATGAACCCAAACTCGGGGGGGGTAGGACTTGGGGTTCAGGAGTACCCTCGGGGCTAACCTGGTGTTGTGATGCGGAGTCGTCACGCTGATGTGTGGTCTGTATGCGGATTCCTCGGCCGTCTTCGGAGTCTCCAGTAAGGGCTGGGATGACTGGCTGTACGTCACGCCTCGTGTGTTTGAAACCGCGTGGGTGATAAGTGAGGTTAGTCTAACCTCAAAACCACGTGTTTTTGGCGTTTTTCGTACCTTAATAACTCCCAGACCGCTGCTCCGATTTTCCTGGTCCCGATGTTCTTGGACAGGCCTTTGCTGCGTCTCTCCGGTGTTATGGAGGTAGGGCGACTGCACTGACCTGTGACGAGTTATTCGCTGATGACTTTGCGAAGGTCCTGCTCCTTGATCCGTGGAGGTAGAGACTTGCCCACAATTTCCGTGTTGAGTTGTCACTGCACAATGTCACTGAAGACTTTTTCGCGTACGTAACTCAACGCGTCTATTTTCAGAGAATTTTTTAACGCGGAGTAGATGTTGCACGTGCGATGTTTAGTCGGTTACTGGGTTAGGTTAGGTTAGGTTAGGTTAGGTTAGGTTAGGTTAGGTTAGGTTAGGTTAGGTTAGGTTAGGTTAGGTTAGGTTAGGTTAGGTTAGGTTAGGTTAGGTTAGGTTAGGTTAGGTTAGGTTAGGTTAGGTTAGGTTAGGTTAGGTTAGGTTAGGTTAGGTTAGGTTAGGTTAGGTTAGGTTAGGTTAGGTTAGGTTAGGTTTTTTTTTTTTTTTTTTTTTTTTTTTTTTGTTTTGGCAGGAGTGGGAAATCCTCATGGACACCCAGACTGCCTCACTAGTGACGCAGTCTGGGTAGTGCCGGACTCTTACCGGCTAAAACCCACTCCTGCCCTTGCTCAGTGTCCCTCTGACATGATCAGAGCCCTTGTTAGTCAGTTTTCGGATTCATCATCGTTCTTTGATATTTTTGTTGGTTTTCATTCCTATATGGGAATCCTATTTAGAAAGGTTCCTGGAAACCGATGTTTCACTTTATCTTGTTTATATTAATTGTATACTTTAACTGTTGTATTCGTTGTGTTTAAAAACTAACATTTTACATGGCTATAACTCATAACTTATTTGTCTATTATATTTATTTTTGTATTTTTCTGTTTTTTACCTTATTATTCTACTCATACTTATTTCAATAAAATTATACCTATTGCTTTATAAACTATATTTATGCTATGGCTATCCTAATATATAAACAATATATCATATAGACATAATTTTGATAATCTAGGCTTATTTCTAATCTTATTGTTTATTCCTAATAATTTTGTATTCAATTTCCGGTATGCACGTTTTATCAAACCTGATCACAGCGGATATTAAAAATGTTTTATTATTTTTAACTTTGTCCTGCTTTTGGTTTAGGTGCTTCCAAGTTTTGAACTGTGCTGCAAATGCTTCTTTATAATATTTTTCTTTTTGTTTCAGGTGCTGTATTGTGACCTGCGCGCTCCGATCTGTTGCAACACATTGAATGCGGCTTCTTATGATTTTGACCCTCTTCGCATCAAGGGGCTCATCGGACCACAACGGTAAGGTAAATTTTGCATTAATAATTAATATAGTTCTAATAACTGTATTTAAGAAATTTGTTAAACTGCTTAGGCTTACTATTTCAATTTTGTTATTATTTATTTCAAATGTTAGTGTATTTAATTTGGATTCAGCTATTAATTGGGCCAATTTCTTATGAAGTTGGCTCCAATTTGCTTCACATGGGTTATAGAATATTGATGCTCTAATGTTTGTCGCTTTGGGTTCCTGAATGTTAATTTTATAATAATTACCGCTGTGGTTCTTATTGCAGAGACAAGCTGGCTGCACCTTAGCAGTATGCCACCGACAGTCGTGCTAAAGCATCCCATTTGACGCGAATGGGGCACACGCTGTCGAAGGCGTTGTGATCCGTGCGATCCAGCTTGGCTGACACGCAATTGTGGCACTTTGGAGCCTCCTCTGCCAGCCGCGACGGACAGTCTACACGCAGGTGGGGGTCACCGCAATGGACGCATAGATCGGCGGGTTTCGTGCACAACTTCCTGCCGTGGCCGAAGCAAAGGCAGCGAGTGCACTGCACCAGTGGTGACTGGTCCTGCACTCGCACCCGCTGCAGGTCGATGTGCACGCGACCCGCCGTCGTCAGCCGCTGCCACACGGTCGGGGACACCTGCAGGATGACGTGGCACATGTGGGGGTTCCTCGTCTTACGACGGTACTTCACCCCCAACCTTACATCCCCCACAGGAATGTCCCCGATCAGGTGGGTATTCTGCCGCTGCAAGGCTTCCGTCACTTCCACGTCTGAGTGGCAGGAGAGGACATCCTTGATGATGATAAGTGGGTCTTTGTTTCTAACCTCCTCCGCCACCAGATTCCCAGCTTTCCGGATCCGCTCCGTAACCTTGGTCAGTTCTTCCTTGGTCCTGAAACCAACCACGACCTTCTGATCCCTCGCTTTGCGCAGCCTTTCAACCCTCGTGCCCTCATTGCGGGCATCGACCGCCGTCCTTAGCTTCTCAATAACCTCTTCACTGGTGTCCTGATCATTCAACGATGATACGACAACCGAGTGAAGAGGCTCCTGGAAGTGTTGCTTCGGACTGGAGGTGACTTCCGCAAAAGTCGGGCCTTGGCCTGCGGCAAAGCGAGGGGCCAGCTGGAGTTGCTCCGACAGAGACTGTGTGTGTTGTTGGCATTCCAGCAACACCTCTTTGTGCCGCTGGAGGCCTTCCACAAGGCTCTTCATCAGCTGTGTCGGCTGCTCCATGGTAGGTCTAGGCTCCGTTTCCGTTTCCGCTTTTCCTCCCACTTCAGCTCCCCTGCTTTTTTCTCCCTCTGACTCTTTTACCAATTGGTAAAGTCGCTCTACCGCTTTTGTAATCTCGTCCTTTATTTCTTTTTTGAGATTTCTGGAGCTCAAAAGTTGCATCTTGGCCTTTTGGAGACACGCTTTTGCCTCCGAGGTCCGGTTCAGGTACTTCACTGGTTGTGTTTCCCGTGGTGAGCCCTCGATAATCCTCTCCGGCTGTCTAGGTCCATCCAACTGACTCTGATGGGCGAGCGTTGCCTTTGTCTTTATTTTTGGAGGAGAAGACAGTATGGCCTTCTTCGGAGGCGTCGGTGTTTTAAGAGGCTTTCCAGATGATCGGTCAGCCTCCCACTCCCCGATACTACGCCTCACCGAGGGACCAGCCAGTGCCAGTCGTTGTGTCTCCGCATCCGTACTCTCTGACGAGACCTTTGTCGATGGCGAGGCTCTGGAGCCAAGCGAGCTCGTGGTGTTCTTGGCTGGTGTGCGGTACATTTTGTTGGTCAAGGTGAAGGTCAGGTTCATAGAGGGCTTGTCAGAAGACACTGATGCTTACTTCTGTGTCCCTGTAAATGGGGGATTAGCACAGAAGTAATGTAAGATTGTACTAAATAAAGTATAAAAATATAGGTCGTCCGACGTTCGAGCGACCGTCAAGTCAATAAACTCTTACAGATTTGATAAAATCACAAGTCTTAAATAAATAATATATGTTAACACTTTGCTAAAACCAGATTCGTCCACCTGGCTAGTAGACACAGGGTGGGCGGGCGGGCAAAATTTTTTCGCGTTTTCGTCACAATTTCCACTCGGACGGTCTCGGGTGGCCTAAATATGAATTACTCAGCTGAAAACAGCGTCGAAATGCGTCACCTGGAAGCAAAGTTATGACGATCCTATGCAAACTTGGTTCGGTTAGGTAAACTTTGATACATACAAATTACATAGAACAAATCGAAATTCTATGTATTAAGGTGGCTATATACGCTAGGCGCACGAGCGAGGTATCGAAAGACGCGTCTCCGCGCGAGCTAGCCAACTACGGTGTCACAGAAAATTATGCTGAACAAAAATTTTGATTTTCCAATGAAAAACGTGAATTTTCACCAAAAATTTGAACAAAACCAGGAATGCTGTCTACCCCTTACGTCTCGGACTCGCGTAACGCGCACCGGAATGCAGGTAAGGCAGGTAAGTATCTATTGAAACTAATTTGAACGTGTTTTAATGTAAGAATTTTGAAATAAAAATTAAACTATGTAACCAGCATAAAAATTTTGAGAATTTTCCAAGTCTATAGGCGAAAAGAAAATTTTTTCGCGTTTTCGTCACAATTTCCACTCGGACGGTCTCGGGTGGCCTAAATATGAATTACTCAGCTGAAAACAGCGTCGAAATGCGTCACCTGGAAGCAAAGTTATGACGATCCTATGCAAACTTGGTTCGGTTAGGTAAACTTTGATACATACAAATTACATAGAACAAATCGAAATTCTATGTATTAAGGTGGCTTATATACGCTAGGCGCACGAGCGAGGTATCGAAAGACGCGTCTCCGCGCGAGCTAGCCAACTACGGTGTCACAGAAAATTATGCTGAACAAAAATTTTGATTTTCCAATGAAAAACGTGAATTTTCACCAAAAATTTGAACAAAACCAGGAATGCTGTCTACCCCTTACGTCTCGGACTCGCGTAACGCGCACCGGAATGCAGGTAAGGCAGGTAAGTATCTATTGAAACTAATTTGAACGTGTTTTAATGTAAGAATTTTGAAATAAAAATTAAACTATGTAACCAGCATAAAAATTTTGAGAATTTTCCAAGTCTATAGGCGAAAAGAAAATTTTTTCGCGTTTTCGTCACAATTTCCACTCGGACGGTCTCGGGTGGCCTAAATATGAATTACTCAGCTGAAAACAGCGTCGAAATGCGTCACCTGGAAGCAAAGTTATGACGATCCTATGCAAACTTGGTTCGGTTAGGTAAACTTTGATACATACAAATTACATAGAACAAATCGAAATTCTATGTATTAAGGTGGCTATATACGCTAGGCGCACGAGCGAGGTATCGAAAGACGCGTCTCCGCGCGAGCTAGCCAACTACGGTGTCACAGAAAATTATGCTGAACAAAAATTTTGATTTTCCAATGAAAAACGTGAATTTTCACCAAAAATTTGAACAAAACCAGGAATGCTGTCTACCCCTTACGTCTCGGACTCGCGTAACGCGCACCGGAATGCAGGTAAGGCAGGTAAGTATCTATTGAAACTAATTTGAACGTGTTTTAATGTAAGAATTTTGAAATAAAAATTAAACTATGTAACCAGCATAAAAATTTTGAGAATTTTCCAAGTCTATAGGCGAAAAGAAAATTTTTTCGCGTTTTCGTCACAATTTCCACTCGGACGGTCTCGGGTGGCCTAAATATGAATTACTCAGCTGAAAACAGCGTCGAAATGCGTCACCTGGAAGCAAAGTTATGACGATCCTATGCAAACTTGGTTCGGTTAGGTAAACTTTGATACATACAAATTACATAGAACAAATCGAAATTCTATGTATTAAGGTGGCTATATACGCTAGGCGCACGAGCGAGGTATCGAAAGACGCGTCTCCGCGCGAGCTAGCCAACTACGGTGTCACAGAAAATTATGCTGAACAAAAATTTTGATTTTCCAATGAAAAACGTGAATTTTCACCAAAAATTTGAACAAAACCAGGAATGCTGTCTACCCCTTACGTCTCGGACTCGCGTAACGCGCACCGGAATGCAGGTAAGGCAGGTAAGTATCTATTGAAACTAATTTGAACGTGTTTTAATGTAAGAATTTTGAAATAAAAATTAAACTATGTAACCAGCATAAAAATTTTGAGAATTTTCCAAGTCTATAGGCGAAAAGAAAATTTTTTCGCGTTTTCGTCACAATTTCCACTCGGACGGTCTCGGGTGGCCTAAATATGAATTACTCAGCTGAAAACAGCGTCGAAATGCGTCACCTGGAAGCAAAGTTATGACGATCCTATGCAAACTTGGTTCGGTTAGGTAAACTTTGATACATACAAATTACATAGAACAAATCGAAATTCTATGTATTAAGGTGGCTATATACGCTAGGCGCACGAGCGAGGTATCGAAAGACGCGTCTCCGCGCGAGCTAGCCAACTACGGTGTCACAGAAAATTATGCTGAACAAAAATTTTGATTTTCCAATGAAAAACGTGAATTTTCACCAAAAATTTGAACAAAACCAGGAATGCTGTCTACCCCTTACGTCTCGGACTCGCGTAACGCGCACCGGAATGCAGGTAAGGCAGGTAAGTATCTATTGAAACTAATTTGAACGTGTTTTAATGTAAGAATTTTGAAATAAAAATTAAACTATGTAACCAGCATAAAAATTTTGAGAATTTTCCAAGTCTATAGGCGAAAAGAAAATTTTTTCGCGTTTTCGTCACAATTTCCACTCGGACGGTCTCGGGTGGCCTAAATATGAATTACTCAGCTGAAAACAGCGTCGAAATGCGTCACCTGGAAGCAAAGTTATGACGATCCTATGCAAACTTGGTTCGGTTAGGTAAACTTTGATACATACAAATTACATAGAACAAATCGAAATTCTATGTATTAAGGTGGCTTATATACGCTAGGCGCACGAGCGAGGTATCGAAAGACGCGTCTCCGCGCGAGCTAGCCAACTACGGTGTCACAGAAAATTATGCTGAACAAAAATTTTGATTTTCCAATGAAAAACGTGAATTTTCACCAAAAATTTGAACAAAACCAGGAATGCTGTCTACCCCTTACGTCTCGGACTCGCGTAACGCGCACCGGAATGCAGGTAAGGCAGGTAAGTATCTATTGAAACTAATTTGAACGTGTTTTAATGTAAGAATTTTGAAATAAAAATTAAACTATGTAACCAGCATAAAAATTTTGAGAATTTTCCAAGTCTATAGGCGAAAAGAAAATTTTTTCGCGTTTTCGT